>OX326956.1:43340551-43363051 GCA_946800325.1 Luzula sylvatica
ATTTTTCTTTCTATCATGGAAATAACCCCTTTCTCGCCCACTGAAGAAGAAGATGCTTCGGGAAGGATATCACGCCGCTTCTCTCATGAAGTAGATGGAGATGCAATGAGGAAGGAGATCGCTTCTTATCAAAGAGGACAACCCTAGTCCACCTTCTCTCAAACTGAAGAGACAGTAACATGCGAAAACCCTAATCTTGGTCAATCAGAGACTAAAGAAGAAGAATCATTGCTCGACTAGCCCTTTATAGTTTATTGTTCGACTCTCGAGGTAACCCTAAACCAACTTGCTTAACTGAATTTCTTGCTGGAAATATTTGTTATGGTATGGAGACTTTTGGAAATCCGAAGATTAGGAAATTGGAAACAGAAAACCTTGAGGAGATAGGAAAGTTCTCCATATATTCTTATTGCCATGATTGGATGGTAATTAAGGCAATGATTATTTTCTTGTATTATTTTCTTGTATTGGGCAGGAGTTTAGCTATAAATAGAGGGCTATGCTAGAGTTTTATTCATTACAACAAATACCAATAATTGTATTCTCTCTTTCTCCAGTATTGCAAAATAGTTTGAGTGCCGGCGGCCGTGATTTTTTCCATTCGGGATTTTCACATAAAAATAGATGTGTTCGTGTGTTGTTCTTGTGTGTTTATTTGTGGCAACGATCCTAACAAGTGGCATCAGGGCAAAAGTTAAGGTTCAAAGCAGACGAGCGATGGACGAGAACAAGGTTTCGGCCGGTTCGATGGGCGAGACTTCGGTTACTGGAAGATGCAAGTATAAGCGTTGCTTGAAGGAAATACAGTTTTGGATCAACGCTAAAATGGTACGTAGAAGGACAAACGGACGTACGCGTTCGTGGGCATAAGAAACAGTTTTAGTAAAACTGGCATAACTTTCAGATAACGACCCCAATTTTAATGGTTCAAATTGGGTTAGATAGATAATAAGATTATCTAGAACTTTCATGAAGAAATATATTTCATTTGAGCGAAGTATCAGTGTCGTTTTAAAGGAATACCGAAAGGGTGCGACAGTTTGACATACAATTAGTAAAACCGTCATAACGTTCGCATCCGAACTTCAATTGGACTGAGCCAAATTGGGTTGGAAATATAATAATATTATGTACAACTTTCGTGAAGGTTTTAAGTCAGTTGGAACGATTTAACAATTTCGTTTCAACAGAATACTGAAAGGGTGCATGCAGTTTCTGTTTGAAAAGGTGTATAGTAGATATACATACCTTTTGGCCCATCCTTATCCTATGTAGTATATATAGAATGTTTCTCTCTGATCTAAGTAACCAATTAAAGTCTAATTCAGTCCAGGAATTAGAGAGACTCTTATCAAAGTGTTGAAAGAGTGCGAAGAGAAAGAGAGAAAGAGAAAATGTGTTTTCTCAGTTTAGAGAATCAAACGCAATCATGCAAGTTCGCCGGTGCATCGTCTAGGCAGGTGCATCCGCGACCGAGGTGCTACGACTCACGGTGGATACGGGTAGATGAGCGACACTTGTGGCTCTTCGTTGTGATCAAACCGAAGGAGTGAAAGGCCGTGGAAGCGTGTGGGCATGGGACGCACGAAGACAACCGGAGGCGTTAATGGAGTCCAAACGGTGGGAGATGTGTGGTATGGGACACACGGGCTAGTCACCAACGTGACACCTGAGGTAAGAAGGATGCGAGCGATCAACCCGTCGTGCGTGATCAATTTCACGCTGGTAATCGTCTATCCAATTTGCATCGTACTCTCGAAGTCGAGGCGTGATCTCGGGATTTGGGAACCGGACCGGGCCTTCATATCCGCTGTGCGGGACCGAGGTCGGATCGATTCCCTACAGTGGTATCAGAGTGAACGCCATCGATTCGAGGGTCGAATCATAGTCGTATATTCGATATACGCACGGGTTATCAAAGTTTGTACCCGTTAGCATGAAAATAGGTGATTGAAATGGAATTTCGATTAAAATCACAAGTGAATTCACTAGAGATCAGTCATAGGATGACTGAGAGTATCTAGGAATGATCGTGAAAGAGTTTCATGATCGATCGTTTTCGAAACGATGAAAAATGGAATCAAAATCAGGGCAGAATTGGCAAAAAACGCACGGTCAGTCATGACGCACGGATTGGTCAGTCATGACGCACCGAGCGGGTGCCACGGAATCTCGGGGGTGCCATTGGACAGTCATGACGCACAGATCGGTCAGTCATGACGCACCAAAGGGGTGCCTTTGGTCACTTATGACGCACAGATCGATCAGTCATGACGCACCGAGCGGGTGCTGTTGGTCAGTCATGACGCACATGTTTGGTGAGTCATGACGCTAGGGCCCCTGGAAGTTTTTGATGTTGGTCAGTCATGACGCACGAAACTGTCAGTCATGACGCTAGGACTGTATTCTGAAGAATGATGGTTGGTCAGTCATGACGCACCATATGGTCAGTCATGACGCTAGAGCCCCTGGTTGCCAGATTTATTTTTTGACTACACACTTCAAAAATTCATATTCTTTACACCAATTTATTTCATATTTATTTAATTATTATTTAGAATAATTTAGTCTCCCTAGATTGTGCATATGCATTAGAAAAATCTTGTGATAGTGATGTAATACGATTATGTCACGAATTCAAACATGAAAGTCATGATCCCTCATAATATTTAAGTCATGGAAATGCCTTCCATGTCAACAACCATCGAAATTGGTATCACAATGTGTGTGTTGTTAGGCCTTCGTCATGCACACATGTTGTCGGTATCGATGGGTGGCAAGCGTTAATTGGGGACTCACGTGTTGTCAGGCCTTCGTCATGCACGTGAGTAGTTCACTTGAACGATACATTTGATATGGTTGTGACTTAACCGTCCAAGCCAATCCGATTGGAGTTCGGGGCATAGTTAGAATGCACACACGGAATTGGGATTGTATATGATACGATTCATCACCGAAATTCTATAAAAGTTCAAGAGTCGTATTGGATACGATTGGAATTTATCCTACCTAAATAAGCGAGATCCCACCCGATAGGCCTTCGTCACTTGTGGGAGGATTGCGAAATATGGATCTTGGGTGTTATGGACTTGGAATCCCGTATCGGTATGAGGTTACCGATTCGATAAAATAACACATTTATTTATTCATCATGTAAGCATATAGATTAAGTACGCACGGTTAGGAGCTTAATCTTCATCATCCATTTAGAATTATGTTTTCTAGCAACACCAAATATATCGATGAGATCGATATCATAGAATTACCGTAATAAACCTTGATAGTCAAAGAATAGTTCTTAGACTCAAAGGGACGTGTTGGACACGAAGATGGTAAATTCGGGGCTCGAGGCTTTGGCTTTAGAGAAAGCCGGGTTCGATAAACTTAAGAAGGAATCGAACGATATTACGTGCCTTGTGATGGCATGTATAGACGCAAATTTTCAAAATTGTTTTGAGAATTGGGGTGCATACGATAGTAAAACACGAAGCTCAAGAAATAGTTTCCAGAGCTAGAGCGCGTTGAATGGTTCAATGCGGCTCAAAGAGTAGGTTAATTTTGAGACGCCTTACGGGTCTTTGATTAACACTCACGTGTTGATGGTACGAGATTTGATCTTCGTGACCGAATATCATATGCATTCGATAGATAAGTCGATCCCGGAATTGCATGAGATGTGATGTAAATTTGAATAGGAGATGCTTGTAGCATCCGGGGAATCCAGAGCTTTGAGATGCGTGGATGTCCTAGTAATTCAAGGGCCGGATCGAAAGAAATAAATGTCTAAGGGTAGTTTGGGAAAATGTTTTCGGAACAGAAAGTTCGGACAAGTAGTTGTCCAAACTAATAACTCAAAGAACGGTGAAATCCGAGGAGGATTAAATCTAGAAGTTGATTGCTTCTTTTGGCATTTTCCGTCATTGCCATATGAACGAGAAAGGCATATCTAGATGCCATATGAACGACAAAGGGCGTCATTCTCCAAAGGTTGGAGAAAGATCCAACGAATTATTGGAAATTACATTCAGATGTAAATGATCCGATAAGTTCTGAGGCAAGAGGAGGCTATCGTTGTTTTGTTACGTTTACGAACGATTAAAATACATACGGTAATATCTATTTAATGCGTGCCGAAGCGGAGACTTTTGAAAGGTTCAAAGAGTTTCAAAAACGAAATACAAAATCGACTAAGCAAGAAAATCAAAGCCCTTTGATAGGATCGAAGAGGCAAGTATTTGAGCTACGCACTTCGATAGGATCGAGGAGGCAATATTTGAGTTTTTCGTATTGATGATCATTTAATATTGTGGAATCGTTTCACGATTATCTTCTTTTCGAATACATCTCAATGTTCCGAAATGAAGATAATCGTTTTGGGATTCCCCAAAAACGTATTCGAAAAGAGGAAATGAACGCATGTCAGACATGGTTCGATAAATGATAAGTCAAACGGATTCCCCAAAAATGTTTTTGGGGATATTCCCTTGAGACATCGGCACTAATGAATGGTTGCATATAAAATATGAACCATAAGCCTTCTAATCGGTACAAAAGACACCATATGAGATATGGATCGTAACGGTTCCGAAATTGTCATTTGTGTAGATTTCAGGATGAGATTATATTTCGAAATTTATTTCGAATAAACTTGATCCCAAATCTGAGAATTGTTCGTTTATCATATATCCTTTAGGAAACTAAAGGATATTAGTTCTAATGTCCCGACGAAAATGAGATTTTCGTGGCTCGAAGAGATGCCTTCTTGGAGGAGGACTGGATGCGCCCAAGTTTGGAACTTGATGTCATTTATCTCTATGCGGGCTAGTGGGAGTAGAATTAATCTCGAAAGAGTTCGAGATTTGAAAATGAACATTGAACCGATGAAAGTTGACACGACTTCATCAAGAGTTGATGAATACGAGTCGAACACACAAAATAATTTTTCGTAGATCAAGTAGGCTATATCATAAGCCGATAAATATGGATTTGTCGTGGCTAATGATGATAGATCGAAATCATATGATGATTCGATATCCTACAAGGAGGCTATGAGAATAATAATTCCACATGGCATGGTGCCATGAAATCGGAAATTGGATCCATGTAAATTATCAAGTTTGGAACTTGATTTCATCACTTTCCGGGTTAGACCCGTGAAATGTGAATGGGTTTTCAAGGTAAAGAACCTACATGGATAGGAATTTGTATATATGCAAAGCGAGGCTCGTAGCGAAAAGTTTCAAGTATTTAATAGTCGGACTATGAAGAAACGTTTTCGCATGTTGCCATGCTTTCACATTCTCGAAATTTTGCTTGCCATGGTCGTGTATTATGACTATGTGATGTGGCAAAATGGATATCAAAACCGAATTTCTTCACAGAAATTTTATGAAAGGATGTGTACTTGACACAATCTTAAGGTTTTGTCGATTCATAAGAATCGGGGATAGGATATGCATGCTTTAAAGATTCATATGATGGATTAGAGAAAGCTTTTCGGAATTGGAATGTTCGTTTTGACGAAGTTATAAACTGTTATAACATTGTCGGAACGAATGAAAACTTTGTGTACACATGAAGGTTTCGTGATCTCGGGTTATGGGAACTGGACCGGGCCTACATATCCGCTGCGCGGGCCCGAGGTCGGGAGAATTCCCAACATTGCTCTGCCAGAAGGACCAAGAAGAGGCGCTATTCGAGACAAGGCCGGAAAGTATCACATACGATGGCAAGTGGAAGAAGATGAACCGCAATGCGCTAAGCTATATTCAATTATCGTTGGCCAAGAACGTGACGTTCAATGTAGCGAAGGAGACGACGGCTTTCGGAGTCGTGAAGGCATTGTCCAACATGTACGAGAAACCATCTTCGCTAAACAAGCTGCACCTGCTGCGTCGTCTTTTCAATCTGCGAATGACGGAGGGCGGATCTGTTGCGGTGCATCTGAATGCTTTTCAGGTTATTTCAAACCAACTGGACTCTTTCAAATTTAACCTTGGTGATGAGATGAAGGCACTCATGCCACTGTCATCTCTTTCGAAGAGTTGGACGATGACGGTAGACGTTATCGGCGTTAAGGAGGATCTAACTTTTGAGGAAGTGCGAAACCGCATCCTGAATGACGACATTCGGAGAAAGGAGCGGAGCGAAGCCTCGAGTTCCTTGGGTTCGGCGTTGAATTTGGAAAGTCGGGGCCGTGAAAGTCAGAGGAGCAACAACCGCGGGCAAACCAAGTCGAGAGGATGCATCAAGTCAAGACCACGTGGCGAGTTGGAGTGCTGGAATTGTGGCAAGAAAGGTCACATGAAGCGGGACTGCAAAGTCCTGAGAAAGGAGAAGGTGGAATCGAGTTCTGCAAATACTGTCACAGAGCAGGACTCAAATGACGCTCTCATCTTATGTGTCGATATTCCTGTTGAATCTTGGGTTTTGGACTCAGGCGCATCCTTCCACTCAACCTCGCAGAAAGATAAGTTCTTAAATTTCAACACAGCAAATTTAGGAAAGGTTCACCTAGCAGATGGAAAGCCTTTGAGCGTATCGGGCATATGTGATGTCCAAACAAATTTACGAAGACGGGAACCCTCTATCTTACCGATAATAGAGGAGGTTGTTTGGCGTTTTCGGGAGCAGCGACTGATCCGATGTTTTGGCACAATCGGCTCAGTCATATAAGTCACGAAGGGATGCAAGTGTTGATTTCCAAGAGTCTGTTACCAAAGGTAAAATCGGTACAAACCGGTTTCTGTAAGAACTGCGTGCTCGGCAAGCAAAGACGGGTTAATTTTTCGAAGGTCGGACGAGAACTCAAGATGGAAAAGTTAGACCTGGTGCATACCGACGTGTGGGGACCAGTTCTGGTCCAGTCTATCGGCGGGTCACGATACTACGTCACCTTTATCGACGATTCAACTAGGAAGGTATGGATCTATTTTATTAAACACAAATATGATGTGTTTAATGTGTTCAAAAGGTGGAAGGAAGATGTCGAGACCGAGATCGGCTTGAAGATGAAATTCTTAAAGTCGGATAATGGAGGGGAGTACGACAGTGCAGAGTTCAGAGGGTTTTGCGCGGAACAAGGGATCAAGCATATTCTGATGGTTCTAAATCGACCTCAGCAGAACGGATGAATCGAACTCTAAATGAACGGGCGAGGGAGATGCGATTGCACGCAGGATTGTCGAAGATGTTCTAGGCAGATGCGGTTAGCACTGCCGCATATCTTATCAACCGTACTCCAAGGAAATCCCTAAACCTCGAGCTACTTGAAGAGAAATGGAGAGGCGTGAACATGAGGGAGATCGACAAGCTCAAGAGGGAGTTGTCGAGAGGATTTGAAATGAAGGATTTAGGAGAGGCGAGCCAAATCCTAGGGATGCGAATTACTCCAAATCGAAGCAAGGGTACTCTCACAGTGAATGTGCTGGAGCGATTCCGAGTAAATGACGCCAAACCGAGAAGTACCCCACTCGGTGCACATTTCAAACTCTCCAAGGCGCAGTCACCGAAAATCACGGAGGAGAAGAAGAGCACTACTACAAAAAAAAGACTGTCACAATAATTTTTTTTATCTGGGACAAACATTTATCAGTCGCTAATAATGTCATACGGTGACAAAATTTACTTGGTCTATTTTTATTAGATTGATTGTCTTCCAAATCAGAGTAACAATTTCAGGATAAAATTATACTAAATTGACAAAATTGCTTCTTTTTTCCAAATTGGAGCCAATTTTGGAATCAATATGACTGAATTAGGATTTATTGACGATAATTTCACAAATTGAGGCTTGATTATTGATTAGAATGGCTATTTTTTCTGAAATATGTTTTATAAACCTAATCCACCTCGAGCGAAGCAAGACCTCTCATTGGCTATGGCGATATCGTTACCATTCCAGCGACGGCTCCAATCAACGATGCCCCAAGCACACAAACCGATACGTATGTAGTTGGTCTGATCGAATGGAAGCTTCGCTTCGTTCGAACAGAAGCAGTTCTGTCACATGTGTGTGTGCATAATAGTTATGCACCCCTTGGACCACCGAGATTCACATTGAAGGTGGCAAATATTATCCTTAAAACTTTTAGAAAGGATTAAAGATATATTTCTCATCTATGTTGGTGTGGAGGATGAGTTGGTAATAAAGAGTTATTCCGACATCAGTTTCCAAACTTGTACATCGACTTTTGATCACGAAGTGGATACGTGTTTTGCTTAATTGAAGACACGCTTATGTATTGCGGACGAGTATATTGCGGCTTATGAGTTGCAAAGGAAGCGGTATGGATCATTGTGTACATGACCAAACACGGTGTAGTCTCGGGTTATCGGATCCCATGGTTGTGTATTGCGATCGTCGCAATAGCACAACTCAAGGAGCCGAGGTCATACCACCGCTTCTAGCCAATACTAAGAAATTTAATTTGATCCGTGAAATTTTATAAAGGCAAGATGTGATCGTAGGTATATGGAAGAGTTCCAAACCTAACGAAGATTGACACCAGCGAAAACGTAGAGGACCCGTTTCCAAAACCGCTCTCTCTAGTCAAGTGTGACTACCATGCGATGACTATAGGTATGGAGATAGCTAGAGGAGAAAGAGAGTAGAGTGTAGTTATCTAATACGATAGTCCTCGCAGGTTATAGTTGTAGGCGCGGCATCAACCAAATACTTAATTTATATGAATTCATCTTACTTTCAAAATTTTTTTTACTTAAATTTGGCTTGTGTGAGCGTCTACATAATACGTGATTATGTTAAGTAAAACTTTCACACTATAAGTTACCATTTCTAAATCATCCCAAGTCACGATTAATATGCTTAAGAGAGAAGCATATCTATTATACAACAATACACAAAACGTGTACGCTAGCATATTAGCCGAGGAGATGATTATGATTTAATAATCATAGGATAAAAAAGCTTGTCGAATCGGGAATATAGATATGTATTAGATTGTACGTATCGGATTTGACCAAAAGTGCGAGCCATAACATAACATGGTTTAGTCATTGAAATTGGACTCGCAACAAGTAGAGTTTTGGTTTTTCATACTTGAGGTGACCATTGATCGTTTTATGTGCGTAACACAATGCTTTGATGTGGTATTCCACTATATATATATATATATATATATATATATATATATATATATATATATATATATATATATATATATATATATATAGAGAGAGAGAGAGAGAGAGAGAGAGAGAGAGAGAGAGAGAGAGAGAGAGAGAGAGAGAGAGAGGATGGCTAAGATATTTAATTAAGTATCATGAGTTTGATACTTAAAACTTTTTGACCATTAGATTTGCTTTTAATGATTAGCATAAACTGATATAGCAATCATTAATTATGAGTATATATATCATTAAAAAACATAAATTTCAAAACAAATCCATTGGTAAAAAAAAATCCTAAGTACCGAATCCATGATACTTAATTGAGTATCTTAGCTATCCTCATATATATATATATATATATATATATATATATATATATATATATATATATATATATATGGGCTAGGTTCAATGGCCAACATCTTTGTTTGGCCAACTCGGCCAACAACGTTTATTTCTCATAATATATACATGAAAATAAAAATCCAACCGCATAGACACTACAACACATCTGATTTTTAGGGTCGGGCCGCCCTTAAAATTTGCTCATTATTGGGTCGGCCAGCCCCAATAATGCTTTTGGGTCGGTCAATACAGGGTCAGTCCGACCCTGATTATTTGAATTTTTGGATCCGCCCGCCCCAACTGCTCAAAACCGCCCCTATAATGCTATTGGGTCGCCCTTTTAATGGGTCGGCCCGCCCCTACATCTAGCGTCCACCCGCCCCAACAAGTCTGCCCGCCCCAATAAACTATTGCAGCTGCCCGACCCAAAAACCCACCGACCCAAAAATACATAGGGTCTGCCCGACCCAACAATACCCCGCCCCAAAAGAGAATAGGGTCTGCCCGACCCACTAAAAACCCGCCCCAAAAACCCTGATACTGCGTCCCCCTCACCTCTTCCCCCTCTTTTATAACTCCCCCATTCATACCTAATTTTCTCTTTTCCCTCTACGTTTTTTCAGCAGCCAACACATTTCCCTCTCTCTCTAAACTCTAAACCCTAAACCTGATTATCTTCCTTTCCCTCTACGTAGGATTTGTGTGTGAATTTTCTGGGATTTGTGTTTGTTGTTGAATTTGCGCGTAGGACTTATGTTTGTGAGTTTGTGTATTTGGTTGTTTGTTCAATTTGCGCGTAGGATTTATGTTTGTGTATTTGGTTGTATGTTCACTTTGCGCGTATGATTTATGTTTGTAAGTTTGCGTATTTGGTTGTATGTTGAGTTTGTATATAATAATATTAATTATTAATTATTTACATAATTAATAATTAATATAATTATATAATTATTTATATAATAGTATTAATTATGAATTATTTATATAATTAATAATTCATATAATAATTAATTATTTATATAATATATAATTAATATAATTATAAAATTAATATTATATATAATTATTTATATAATTTATAATTAATATAATAGATAATTAATAATCAATAGAATTTTAAAATTAATATTATATATAATTATTTATATAATTCATAATTAATATTATATATAATTAATTATTTATATAATTGATAATCAATATGAGCTGCAGCATTTAATGCGTCCTATAGGGTCGGCCCGCCCCATTAAGACTTCCTATAGGGTCGGCCCGCCCCATTATGTTGTACTGATTTGACCCTGCTGACGGACGTGTACTATCTGCATTGTAGGGTCGGCCCGCCCCATTTAGTACCGCCCCAAAACCCTTATAGGGTCGGCCCGCCCCAGACTGGAACGCAGTCTTTAGGGACGCCCTTTTTGGGTCGCCTAGCTGTCCCAAAAACCTTTAGGGACGGTTTTCAGCCCTTATTGGGTCATCTTTGGCTGCCCCAATAGTTCATATGTGTTGTAGTGAGATGTGATCAGGGCCGGCCCCGGGGTAAGCCCGGCAAGCCCCCGGACTAGGGCAACAGTCCGAGCTAGGGCAACAATTTAGAGATTTGTTTTTTTTATGCACACACTCTAAAAATAACCATGGAAATCTTAACTCTCCTTTTTCTCTCGTGCTATAAAACTAAAGATGGAGAAGAAGAAGAAAGTAGATAAATAGGCAAGATAGTATGTTGAATATTAGTTTCTACATTTTGTGTTTTGGACAAAAGAAAGTTAAAACTATTCATACTATTTTGTGACTACACTTACAACATATCCACATCAGATCGGAAGAAGGATAGGCCCAATAGTAGTTTATTATTTTGTTGGAATTCTAATTCACTTTCATATTTTACCGTTTATTGCTCCAGATGATGTGGCATGATAGAATTGAATATATATTTTAATTTAGTTACATATGTACAAAGTTGTAGAATACAACAACATCATACAATTAGGTGCATTCAATAAAACTCTTCTCTATTCCCAAAATTATGTACAACTAGCTTTTTCCCCGCGCAATTGCGCGGGAGCTCTCGAGTTTGTCATGATTATTCGCACATCCGTGATTTGGTATATTTTTAACCCCCTAATTTTTTTTGGATATTGTAAAAAATCCTCTATCTTTTTCCCCGCGCAATTTTTTTTACCAAACTTTTATTTTAAAATACTCTCTATGGATGATATTAATTTTTTTTTCCAAAATACCCTCCAAATCTCATATGTAATAATTAAAAGTTATTTTTGTTATTTTTTATTAATTTTAAGAAAATTCATAAACACTTCTTAACATGTAGTGATTTAAAAAAATTTAAATTATTACATATTTTGTTTATATAATTTTAATATTCCATTCTTTATTCATAAAAAACTAACATTAAATAATAATAAATAAACATCTTGCAAATATATTCATAGAAAATATCTATTTGAACATCTACTTTTTATTTTAGTTTTCCTTTTATGTATTTTTTAATAGTTTTATGATATTTTATTTTTAAATATTTGCAAGATGTTCTTTTAATAATATTGTTCAACTTATTATAATTTTATGTTAGTTTTTCAAGAAAAATAATACATAAGTCGAATATTTGTAATGAATGAAATATTAAAATTATATAACATATAACATATAGTAATTTTTTTTAATTATTATATATTACAAAAAGTTTAAAATTTTTTAAAATTAAAAAAGCATTTTTTTAAAATGAATACATATGTAAATTAATTGTTTTTTACAATATCTAAAAATTTAAGGAGTCTTTTGAAAATTTTCCAAGTAAAGTGGTGATAGGGAGGCATAATAAGGTGGTGATGTGGAGGCATGAGATGAGAGGAATTATTAATAATGTAAAAAAGGACCGAAATTTAAATTAAAAATGACCAAAATGTTAATAAAAAGTACCAAAGTGTGAACAAAAACTGAAAAGGACCAAGATATAAATAAAAAGAACTATAATGTAAATTCAAAAATATAAAAAAGGACCGACATGTAAATAAAAGAGGATCAAGATGTAAATGAAGGACCAAAATGTAAGTTTCTAAACTTAAAAGGACAAAGATGTAAATAGAAAGGATCAAAATGTAGTTTTTTCAACTAAAAAGGACCAAAATGTAAATAAAAATGACCAAAATGTAAATAAATTTTTTTCAAAGAGGCCCCTGGACCAAAGTGTAATTTTTCAAACTTGAAAGGACCAAATGTAAATAAAAAGGACCAAAATGTAAATAAAAAAGGACCAAAATGTAATTTTTTCAAATAAAAAGGACCAAAATGTAAATAAAAAGGGTCAAAATGTAAAAAAAAATATTTTACAAAGAGGTCCCGACGTGGAGGGCTAAGAAGAGGGGAATTTCCCTAACTTTATAACTATTAATAATAAAAGAGGGGCAACTTTCACGTGTAACCCTACGAATTCTCTAAATGTCTTGTATGTAACCAGAAATCAAAATATTATGAATATCCAAAAATATAAATATCCTGTAGGTCAATAAAATTTTTGTAATTTCTTTTTTTTTCTAATTTACATTACAAAATTCATAAAATATTATTGGTTTATTATCTTTTATTTATGTATGTCTCGAGATTAAAAAAAAAAAAGCAGTTTACATTTTTTTGGAAATTAGGAAAAAATGCTATTAGTAATATTTCTCATTTTTATTATAACGTTCGTGATATTTCATATTTTTAAGGGTATATATAAAAGTTTTGTGTTTTTTCAAAGGCAAAAGAATCATGCTACAAATAACTAAAAGAACATACTACAAATAAATATCTATGAGTATAGAAAAGAAAATACAACAGATAATTGATTAAGTGAAAAAAAAGGAAAAATATCAAGCAATATCGTGGAAGTGGAACTAGTGGGCTTTGAGAAGAGGAAAAAAAAGGTCATGACAATAATCGTAGAGGCACATCTTGAAGCAAATTTTTTTTTATTTATTTCTTATTTGAACATGTTATTTTACCATGAGATTTAAAAAATGCAAATATCTTGAATTTTTCTAAATTGTTGAGGCAATATCTTGAAGTAAAATTTAAGTCCACTAATATTTTGGGCTGGGGAAACCAAATTGTCGGGGCCGCCCCTGGATGTGATATACATCACTTGAGAATGTTATAGATTTAATTTCATGAAAAATAAATATTTTTATCATCTCCATCATGATACGTAAAGATATTGACGGATGAAAATATAAATCAATTTTAAAATTCAAATTTTTTTTATTGGATTTAATTTAAATTATATAGATAGACTTTAGATTAATTTTTACAATGTTTCGACTTTTCTTTCATCGAAATCCAAAAAAATACCGAAATAGACGGTTGTGAAAATAGCTTATCGATTTTGTTAGATAGAAAAATGCAAACGAAACAAAATTTGTTCTACAACATATCTAAATGATATAGATTACATCTATATGTTTAAAATTTAATTTTCATTTATATAATTTGAGAAATAAACGTTGTTGGCCGAGTTGGACAAACAAGAGTGTTGGCCATTGAACCTAGCCCTATATATATATATATATATATATATAGGGATATGATCAATGGCCAACACTCTTGTTTGGCCAACGTCGGCCAACAACGATAATTTTGCTAAATCTAAATATCAAAATCAAATTCCAACCGTATAGATATGATTTATATCATTTGAGAATGTTGTAGATTAAATTTCATGAAAAATAAAAAATTCTATCATACTGATCATAATACTTAAAAGAAATTAACAGTCGAAAATATTTACAACATTATTCATCATTAAATAAATTTTGAAATTCGATTTTTTTGTTTTGGATTTAATTTAAATTATATAGATAGGCTTAGGATGAATTTTCACTACGTTTTGAGTTTTGCATCATATAAATCTAAAAAAGTACCGAAATGGACGGTTGTGAAAATATGTTATCGATTTTGTTAGATAGAAAAATAAAAATTGTACAAAATTTATTCTACGTCATATCTAGATGATATAGATCAAATCTATACGGTTCAAATTTGATTTTGATATTTAGATTTAGCAAAATTATCGTTGTTGGCTGACGTTGGCCAAACAAGAGTGTTGACCATTGATCCTATCCCATATATATATATATGTTTGCTAAGGAGAATCCAAAAAAAAAAAATCCAAAAAGAATCCAGGCGTGCAAAATATACTAATGAAACTAGCAAAATATACTATTCAAATTAGGAAAATATAATGATAAATCCAATATGTTAACATACTTAAAATTGAGAATAAAACAATACATTTTCAATAGTATATTTTGATAAATACATGAATATATTTTGCTAATTTCAATAGTATATTTTGGTCTTTGAATTTTTTTTTGGATTCTTGTTAGCATATATATATATATATATATATATATATATATATATATATATATATATATTGGGGAGGATCCATTGACATCCAATTTGGACTCCCATATTAGACTCCCTAATTCGAACCGTTGATCTGTTAAACGAAGGGCTGAGATCAATCACAAAATACACGCTCAATTTACTTTGTTCCGTGAACCAAACATGCCTTCTCCTAATCAACTTTCTACCCGTTTCTCTCTCTGTCTCTCTGTCTCTCTCTCTCTCTCTCTCTCTCTCTCGGCATGGCGAAATGGGAAGGGCTGGAACCTAGCGCGGCGACCTGGCGACGAATGGTGACGCCCCTTCTTTCTCGATGGTGACGGATGTCTAGCGACGGCCGCACCTAAGGCCCCCTCTTGCGTCCTCCTCCCTGATCGAGCCCGAGCCCATCTGCCGCCGCAGTTCTCTTCCATGTTGTGCTATCTCGAGTTCCTCCCCTATGACACTACACATTCAATTTCTGCCCATGTTCTTGTTGTCATAGTTGCAAATAGCTCGGGGTGAGTAATCTCGACCTTATCTCTTTTTATTAGATTGATTGTCTTCCAAATTAGATTCCAAATTAGAGTAACCATTTCGGGATAAAATTATACTAAATTGACAAAATTGCTTCTTTTTTTTGCAAATTGGAGCCAATTTTGGAATCAATGATTCAATATGACTGGATTAGGGTTTATTGACGATAATTTCACAAATTGAGGCTTGATTATTGATTAATATGGCTATTTTTTCTGAAATATGTTTTATAAACCTAATCCACCTCGAGCGAAGCAGAACCTGCAGGACCTCTCATTGGCTATGGCGACATCGTTACCATTCCAGCGACGGCTCCAATCAACTATGTCCCAAGTGTTAAATTTAATGTTTTTGTAATATTATTTATTTTGGTTTATTAGCTTAATGTGTAATAGTTAATATGTGCCCCCATGTGTATGTGTATGGGAGATGTGTAACAAAAAGACTTTTGGGATGTTTGGGTTTTGTGTCTCTGCCAGAGAGCAATTCTCAAGACAACCACAATATCATCTATTTTCGTGTAGAAGTAGAAAGAGGGAAACTATCCCCACTTTATAACTCTTGTTTGTGAGTGTCTCAGGTAGAGGTAAATAATACCCACCTATCTCTAAGAAAAATACCCACCTATCTCTATGAAAAATACCCTGCGTATTCCTCTGAAAAATCTCTCTCACTAATTCACCGAAAATACAAGATCTAAACTCACTAACTCCAACAAATTGGTATCTAGAGCTAAGGTTGCAAGGAAAATCGAGTTTGTAGAAGAAGAAGAAAGAGGAGATCACCATGGCCAACCAAGGAGGTGTGCTTGGGCTTCCATTATCTTCACAACTCATTTTCGATGGTGAGAACTATGATTATTGGAGTATTAAGTTGAGAACTTTGTTGATCTCAAAGGATCTATGGGAAATAGTAGAAGAGGGGTTTGAAGAAATGAGTGCACACAAGGTGCTCGATGAAATGACCAAGAAGGGAAAAGAGAAAGAAGATGAGTCGAGTAAATTAGAATACAAGGAGAATAAAAAGAAGGATGCGAAGGCGCTATTCTTGATCCAAAATGCAATTTCGGATAAACTATTTCCGAGAATTATTGGGGCGAAAACCTCAAAAGAAGCTTGGGAAATTTTGCAAAAAGAATTTCAAGGAAACGAAAAGGTTAGAACCGGGAAACTCTTGACTCTAAAAAGAGATTTCCAAAATTTGATTATGAAAGAGAATGAACTTCTTAAGGATTATTTCTCTAAAATCATGGAATTGGTAAATCAAATAAGAAGCTTGGGTGAGGATTTAACCGACAAATCGGTTTGCGAAAAAATCCTAATTAGCCTTTCTCCCAAATATGACAACATGACCTCTATTATTGAAGAAACCAAAGACCTCTCCACTATAAGTGTTCATGACCTAATGGGTTCTCTAGAAAGGCATGAGCAAAGATTAAATAGGGATGCCGAAAAATCTCTCGAGAGTGCATTCCAATCAAAACTCACCGTTTCTAAACCACCAAACCAAAATACCATAAAGGGGGAGTCTTCCCGTGGGGGTTATTACGGTAGAGGAAGAGGGCATTATTCCAATAGTGGCAGGGGATTATTAGGAAGAGGAGGAGGTAGAAATAATTGCCAAAACAACCAAGCAAAATGTAATATTTGCAAAAGGGCTTCTCATCTTGAAAAAGATTGTTGGTTCAAGGATAAACCTCAATGTCATAATTGTAAGAAATTTGGGCATCTCCAAAAAGATTGTCGAGTTCGAAATAACGAACAAGCCAACTACACCGAAAATAAAGAAGATTACGACAACACATTTTATGCGTGTCAAACGGCCTTGGAGACAAAGAGCGATGTATGGTACGTTGATAGTGGTTGTAGTAACCACATGACCGGAATTGAATCGGTCTTCACCGAAATTGATGCGACCGACACTACTCAAATTACGATGGGTAATGGTGCGGTTGTCCAATCAAGAGGAAAAGGTACAATCGCCGTTGAAATGAAAAATGGAAGAAAAATCATACGTGATGTGATGTTTGTGCCGGAGTTGACACAAAATTTATTGAGTGTGGGACAATTAATCGAGCATGGACACTCGGTACATTTTGAAGGAGAGAGTTGTAAAATCTACGATACATCGAAAAATGGAAGTCAAATTATGACAACCATAAAAATGGAGAAAAATAGAAATTTTCCACTCGTTCTTAAAAATGCAAAATCGATGGCATTAAAAGCGGGTGTTGAAGATGTGTCGAGATTGTGGCATAAACGACTTGGCCACGTAAATTTCGAAAGCTTGAAATTATTGAGTAGAAAAAATATGGTGTACGGTTTGCCGAATATAGAAGACAAGGGCGATGTGTGTGAAGCTTGCGTGCTCGGTAAAATACACCGAGAACCATTCCCAAAAGAACGGGCTTGGAGAGCAACAAATCCTTTGGAGCTTGTACACACCGATGTGTGCGGTCCAATGAAGCAACCTTCACAAAGAGGTAATAGATATTTCATCACCTTCATCGATGATTATTCGAGGATGTGTTGGATTTATTTCATGAAACAAAAATCCGATGCATTCTCAATCTTTAAAAAATTCCAAAAATTGGTTGAGCGGCAAAGTGGCCGATTGATTAAAAAATTGAGAAGTGATCGAGGTGGTGAATATAACTCCAACGAGTTTAATAAATTTTGTGAAGACCTTGGAGTTGAAAGGCAATTAACCGTAGGGTATTCACCGGAACAAAATGGTGTTGCCGAGAGAAAAAATAGAACCATAGTTGAAATGGGAAAATCAATGTTGGTTGAAAAAGATGTCCCGAAAAGTTTTTGGGCCGAAGCGGCGTACACGGCGGTTTATTTATTAAACCGGTGTCCGACCAAAGCGGTTAAAGACAAAACACCGTTTGAGGTATGGTCCGGTGGTAGAAAACCATCGGTAAATCACTTGCGAATTTTCGGTTCGATTTGCTACGCACATGTCCCGAAAGAAATGCGACATAAACTTGAAGAGAAAGGTGAAAAATGTGTTTTTATGGGTTATAGTTCTCAATCGAAGGGCTATAGACTTTGGAGCTTCAAAAGAGAAAAAATTATTACAAGTCGCGATGTGATATTTAATGAGAAAGATAAATGGGATTGGAAAGAAAAAATGCATAGAAAGTGTACCGATAGTGATACATGAAAAGGAAACCGAACCGCAAGTAGATAAAGATGAAATTCAAAATGAATTTGAAGAAGAAGAAGAAACGACAAATTCTCCATCCATGAATATGGAGCCGAGTTCCTCAAGACCGAGCTCAACACCGGTAAAAATGAGAAGGTTAAGTGATATTTATTTGCGATGTAATTTTTGTGTTGTTGAACCGGAGAATTTTGAGCAAGCGGTGAAAGAGGAAGTGTGGAGAAAAGCGATGAATGAAGAAATAAGAATGATTGAGAAAAATCAAACTTGGGAGTTAGTTGAAAAACCGAAGGAGAAAAATTTAATCGGTTTAAAATGGATTTATAAAACGAAAACAAATCCGGATGGGTCGGTTCTAAAATACAAGGCGAGATTAGTTGCAAAAGGATACTCGCAAAAACCCGGTACCGACTATCAAGAAACGTTTGCTCCCGTGGCAAGGCATGAAACTATTCGAACGTTGATTGCTTTGGCCGCTCACAAAGGTTGGAAACTATACCAACTCGATGTAAAATCCGCTTTCTTGAATGGCGAATTAAAAGAAGAAGTGTACGTTGAGCAACCGCAAGGGTTTGTGGTTGAAGAAAGTGAAGAGAAAGTGTACAAATTGAAGAAGGCGTTGTATGGATTGAAACAAGCGCCTCGTGCATGGTATAGCCAAATCGATGGCTATTTTGCCGAAAAGGGATTTCAAAGAAGTCCGAGCGAGCCAACCCTCTACATCAAGCAAGATAAAATCGGTATGCTAATTATTTCACTCTATGTTGATGATTTAATAGTTACCGGTAATAATGAAAAAATGATAAAAGAATTTAAAAATGAGATGTTTAAAAAATATGAGATGAATGATTTGGGATTATTAAATTATTTTTTGGGCATAGAAGTTGAACAAACAAATGATGGAATTTTTATTTCTCAAGAGAAATATGCCCAAAATCTTCTCTCAAAATTCAAGATGGAAAATTGTAATCCGGTAACGACACCGATTTTGGTAAACGAAAAATTAGTAAAAGAAGATGGTAGTGGTGACGCCGATGATTCAATTTATAGGAGCTTAATTGGAAGTTTGTTGTATCTTGCTATTACAAGACCCGATATCATGTATGTTACGGGTTTGTTATCTCGGTATATGAGCAAGCCGAGTAAAACTCATTTGGGTGTGGCGAAAAGAGTGTTGAGGTACATACAAGGCACCAAAAATTATGGGCTTATGTATGAGAAAAACGAAAAGGAGAAAATTGAATTATTTGGATTTTGCGATAGTGATTGGGCCGGGAGTGCCGATGATATGAGAAGTACCTCGGGTTACGCATTTACCCTCGGTTCGGGTATATTCTCATGGGCCTCAAGGAAACAAGAAAGAGTTGCGCTTTCCACCGCGGAAGCCGAATATGTGTCGGCAAACGAAGCCGTGAAACAAATAGAATGGTTGAGAAAAATATTAGTAGATATGGGGGAGAAACAAGAAAATGCCACGATTCTATTTTGCGATAATAAATCCGCGATAGCGATGTCGAAGAATTCCGTCTTCCATAGCCGAACGAAGCATATCAAGCTCAAGCACCACTTTATTCGAGAAGTGGTTGGAAATGATGAAGTTCTTATCGAGCACGTGAAAACCGAAAACCAATTGGCGGATGTTTTCACCAAAGCACTTCCAAGTGAGAAGTTCATTCGCTTTCGAGAATTGATGGGCATGACGAGCAAAAACATTAAGGGGGAGTGTTAAATTTAATGTTTTTGTAATATTATTTATTTTGGTTTATTAGCTTAATGTGTAATAGTTAATATGTGCCCCCATGTGTATGTGTATGGGAGATGTGTAACAAAAAGACTTTTGGGATGTTTGGGTTTTGTGTCTCTGCCAGAGAGCAATTCTCAAGACAACCACAATATCATCTATTTTCGTGTAGAAGTAGAAAGAGGGAAACTATCCCCACTTTATAACTCTTGTTTGTGAGTGTCTCAGGTAGAGGTAAATAATACCCACCTATCTCTAAGAAAAATACCCACCTATCTCTATGAAAAATACCCTGCGTATTCCTCTGAAAAATCTCTCTCACTAATTCACCGAAAATACAAGATCTAAACTCACTAACTCCAACACCAAGCACACAAACCGATTGTACTAGGATTAGACAAGCACGAGGTGTCATGTTGAATTAGACAAGATCGAGGTTTCAGTTTGAATTAGAATACTCGAAGTTGGATTAGAATGTGATGTATAATTGTATATGTAATTTGATTCGGATTGGGTTATGATTTTGATATGTGTATATCTATTAGTATTTGAAGATTAGATTTATGTTAAAGCTTTTCTTTCTAATTGTTTTAGTCGAGGTTACGTTAGAGTTTGGAGGCAGAAATTGAAATTTTTATGTAAATATTTGTAGTTGTGTTTTAAATATGGTATTTCTTAAATGTTATAATTGTTAAATTGAGATGTAAAGTGGCATTTGAAACCACCTAATAATTTGTTCTTTGTTGGTAATTTTTGCAATTCAACACAATGAGAGTGATTATTTCTAATAATTCAATACAACACATATATGCATCTAAATAATTACAAACGACGTGATTAAGAAAAATCTACGAATTGCAAACAATGTACACCAACATGATTAAGAAAAATCTATGAATTGCAAACAATGTACACCAACATGATTAAGAAAAATCTACAACTGGACATAAATCATTCACACAAGATGATTATAATTCGAAATAGTACCAATAAAAAAAATGTATTTGCATCTTTCCCTTCACAACTTAATCCAACATAATTCTTTAAAATAACAAAATAACACCCATAAAATGGACAATTCCTTCAAAATAAAAATTAAAAATATGCAGAAACTGTCGAGCTGACAACATATTCACGATGAATACAATATTTAAGAGAACTTGAGCCATAGAATTGTCGAGTGTGCTGGCAAGCCAAAAAATATTCAGAAACTGTCGAGCTTGTCATGTTCACCAATTTCTTCATGATCTCTATTCTCTTTTTTTTCACGACATAAAACACTAGCAAAAATAACCCAATCGAACCTGTTAAACGAAGAAATTCAAACCAGATTGAAAAGATAATAAATTTGCGAACAATACTTCACCAATTTCTTTATGACCAGTGGCTGCTTGCTTCAAGATATGGACCATATGGTGGCTTCTCAGTATTGGCACTCGGCAACTGCTTCAAGAAAAAAATGTTAAAAAACCTGAAAATTTGAGAAAACTGCCCTAAATCATTAGCTTAATTAACCTAATTAGGTCTACCGGAAATTAAAAAAAATGATGAAAACCACTGGAAATTTGAAGAACCGATGAAATTTATAGCACTAATTTCAGCCAATAAAATTCAGAGCTTCTAGATTAAAAAAAATTACCATTCAAAAACACTAATTTCAATTAAAAACACTAATTTCAGCAAATAAAATCATACATAATTACCACTTAACACCAACCTAACTAATTTAAAAAAAATCCATATATATATATATATATATATATATAAACCTAACAATAACATTCTAGTGATATGGTAATATTGCCCATAGTTGTTTTGTTTGGGAATACTATGCGTATAATATACAATCCACAAATCTCTGATTTTGAACTAAAATAAAAAATATTTAATAAACTATTAATATTTTTCCACGAATAAAAAAAGGACATTCAAATATTTGTATACACCGAATCTTTATATATATATATTGTAAACTAATTCTAACTCACAATTAACTGAATTGACAAAATATTTTACATACGTTATAATTACTAGCAATCACTTTTTAAGAAATATTATTCACATAATAATCTCGCATTACCGTAATCAAAATACGTCCTAAAGATCATTTATATTTCGAAGAAGACAAGAAGAATAAAATTATGATTTTCTTTTCTTTTCTTTTGATGTAATTACTTGTCAATTCTGATTTTAAT
>OX326956.1:43368051-43393051 GCA_946800325.1 Luzula sylvatica
AAATTTTGCAAGATGCTACAAATATCAATTTTTGGGGGAGTAATATTACAAATATTAAGTCGCGTAGTAACGTAAACATAAGTGGATCACCATTTTTTATATAATGGACCCTATTTTGGCATGAAAATGTATGCATAAAGGGCCCAAATTAGTGAATTTTAGGGGGCTTCCCTGTTCTTTATACGATAATTAACATATGAACATTATTAATATATTAGTTATGATAACTAATAAGTATATAACTTGTTAATTACCATATAGATAATTTATGGGTGAAATATTCGGAGAGAAAATTTCCTTATATCATTTAGTGTTTGTCCAAATATGCATCTCTAGACAAATTATGATAATTAATATCAAATTAATGGCTACATTAATTTGCTTTGACCGAACTACTAGCTGAACTAAGCTTCAAGATTAATGGATTATGGTTCAATTTGGAAGGGAGCTAAAAAAACTGAGAGGAAAATATAAATTAAAATTAAAGACAACACAATATATAACTCTAAATATTATAACTAAATATAATATTATAGAAAAAAATAAATTTTAAAAAAATCAAATTCATAATGGTATATAATTTATTAATTCTTGTGTTAAAGCTACTGAAAAGCTACTAATATGCAGCACATTAAAGTGTGTTAAATCAAGTAAAAGAAGTAATAATTATGGTCAAATTAGTCACACGTAAAATAAATAAGTTCTGACATGTGTAAATTAGTCAATGGACCCTATTTTGGCATGAAAATGTATGCATAAAGGGCCCAAATTAGTGAATTTTAGGGGGCTTCCCTGTTCTTTATACGATAATTAACATATGAACATTATTAATATATTAGTTATGATAACTAATAAGTATATAACTTGTTAATTACCATATAGATAATTTATGGGTGAAATATTCGGAGAGAAAATTTACTTATATCATTTAGTGTTTGTCCAAATATGCATCTCTAGACAAATTATGATAATTAATATCAAATTAATGGCTACATTCATTTGCTTTGACCGAACTACTAGCTGAACTAAGCTTCAAGATTAATGGATTATGGTTCAATTTGGAAGGGAGCTAAAAAAACTGAGAGGAAAATATAAATTAAAATTAAAGACAACACAATATATAACTCTAAATATTATAACTAAATATAATATTATAGAAAAAAATAAATTAAAAAAAAATCAAATTCATAATGGTATATAATTTATTAATTCTTGTGTTAAAGCTACTGAAAAGCTACTAATATGCAACACATTAAAGTGTGTTAAATCAAGTAAAAGAAGTAATAATTAAGGTCAAATTAGTCACACGTAAAATAAATAAGTTCTGACATGTGTAAAAGAAGTAATAATTATAAATAATAAGTCAAAAGTAAAGCTAAAAAATATAGTAACTTTTCCAATAATATAATACATTTTCCATTTTTTAGTTGCATTCCTAAAGTACTTTTAATTAATCTGTTCATAAAATAATTTCCTCAAGAAAAATAATAATCATAATATATATATATCGAGGATGGCTAAGATACTCAATTAAGTATTATGGATTCGGTACTTATGATTTTTTGACCATTGGATTTGTTTTGAAATTTTTGTTTTTTAATGCAATATATACTCATTATTAATGATTGTCATATCTGGTTATGTTAATCATTAATTGCACAAATCTCAAAGAAAATCTAATGGTAAAAAATTCCTAAATACCAAACTCATGATACTTAATTAAGTATCTTAGCAATCCTCATATATATCAATGTTTTAAATTGCGATATATCGGTCCATTGCGCTTGGACTATAATTTACACATGATGACCGATATTGCGGCGATATTGCGGCGCAATTTAGTTGTTTGCGGCATTGCGTTTTTGAAATATTTATTGCGATTTGCGCTATTGCGGCGCAATTGCGCCGCAATTTAAATCATTGATATATATATATATATATATATATATATATATATACATATATATATATATATATATATATATATATATATATATATATATATATATATATATATATATGGGGGGTTCTATCATACACCCCTTTCCTTATCATACACCCATTTTCAAGGGTATTTGGAGTAATTATACATTTATGAATATTTAAGGTAAGATATCAAATATATTTATCAATTAATGTTTAATTAAATTGGAAATTTTTGTTGTTTATTTAAACCAAAATTTTCATAAAAGATAAATTTTATGATACACCTTTTTACAAATATAATTAATTGATAAAATACCCAAAATACCCTTGTAAAAGGGTGTATGATAGAACTCCCCATATATATATATATATATATATATATATATATATATTATGATTTATTCTATTTAAGAAATTGTTTTTATGAACATATTTTTTAACAAACTTTAGGGAATCAATTAAAAAAATGGAAATTGTATTTTTTTTACAAAAAAATTTAAAATTTTGTGTTGAAATATTATTGGTAAAGTTATTATATTTTTCTGAAGTGTCACGGAAATATTATTTTTAAACATATTTTTTATAAAATATCAAAATTTAAAAATATAACCAAGAAGGTATTCATGTTATTTGAATAATTTTATAAGGGATTAATGATATTTAACATTCTACTTTGACTTATAATTATTACTTTCTTTACACATGGCAGTAACACACTTATTTTACGTGTGAGTAATTTTGACTTGATTATTACTTACAGGTAAATAATTTACTTGATTTGACTCACTAAATCTAAATCCAAATATAAAATTTGTACCCCGAAGAACTGAATTTGAGACCTCTAATATGTAGAGTGGAATGTACTATTGTCGGGACATAATTGTCATCTTATAATTAGTAATTCTAAGAGGTCTGCTACCCGTATTGAAATTAATTTTTTTTTAATCAATAATACTATGTATAATTTAAGGAAGGATAATATTCATTGTATTTGTGTAAGAATAAGAGATGTATCTTGAATAAATAAGTGTCTCTTAAATATAATTGAAGTACCGATAATAAACAAACAGTTGTATTTAGTAGGGTACATGTGATATATAAATGTAACTTATTTCATATGTTTTTTGAGAGACAAAATAGAGAGAAAAAATTCTGTGAAAAATTAGAGTAATGAATGTAGAAAACAATCTCACCGGTTATCTCAAAATATTGTATCCATATATTATTGAGTGTGCATCTTTTTGGTGTTTGTATCTTTCCATATTATTTTGTCATGCTGAAATGCCCCCCCACATTGCCGATTAAATCAGCATGACATCATTGTCATGCTGGTTAATCCGTGGCACCCTATTTGTCCCCGAAATTTTCTCCACCAATTAACAACGCCTCCAATTAACAGTTAATTCTAATATAATTAAATTAATGCATTGCAATTAACAGTCCAAATAATAACTAACAATAATTACACAATTCAATTAATTAACAAAATAATAAATATATAATTAAAAAAATAAGATTAACTATACATTCAAATAATTAACTTAATTAACATATGGATAACACTATTTGTCATAATTTTCAATAATAGAATATACTTTTTAATAATACAAATATATGTTAATTAACAAATGGATTAATTGTCTATCAAAATTTAATTAACATTCCATATTTGTTAAGCTTTAATATACTTGAATTAATTAATTCAAATGTTAAACATAGTAATTAATTGTGATTTATTAACAATCAACTTAATAACACGTTACATTACAATTATGGTTTATTAACAATCTTAATTTATTTGTATAAATGATAATTAATGAGTAACCTTGTAATACAATTATGATTTATTATCAATCTTAATTAATTTGTGTAAGTGACAATTAATGACTAATCTTGTGAATTAACAATTAATCAGATAATATCCAAAAAATTAACATATTAAAATTAATTCATTAATAAATAGAATTAAAAAAAGGAAACTCACAATTTATCAATTAATTAGGTAACATTAATTACAGCATTTTTAAATCATCACAAATTAGATTACATCAATTACAATATGTAACAAAAATGGAATAAATAAAAATCTCTCTCAAAAATGGAAATTGAAATAAAATCACTTATATATCCATCGAAAAATCATCAATCCGAATCCCCTGAAACTAGAGAAAAAACATGCAATTAAAAGCTAATTAAAAATTATTAATTGCAAAATAATTGTGAAATATTGTATTAACAAAATCAATTAACCATAAAATCATACAATAAATCCTAGAATTCGAAACTTAATACAAATAAAATGTATTAACAGTGAATTCAATTAACAGTGAATTCACAATGCAAAAATCACTGTTAAAACAATTAAAGTGTATTAACAGTGAATTCATAATGCAAAAATCATAAAACAAAGCGAAAGATTAACAACACATTTAACAGTGAAAATTAATCATCAATAATAAACCAACAATTAACAATAATAAACCATCAACAAATAAAACCCTCAAACAAACTTGAAATATGCAAAAAAAATTCCGAAAATTCCCAAAACGAAATCTCTAAATTAATCGAAAAAGGACCAAAAATGAACAAAAACGAACCATTTTTTAAGAAAAAAATAGATCTGAAAATTAATCCAAAAATCCAAAAAATTAGCAGTAATTGAGAGCAAATAATCTGGTAATACGTACCCGCAAAATAATACACGAAATAAACAAGTTTTCAAAATAATTCTCAAAATGTTGGTTGCGAGGATCCATACAGCGCCTGGCGAGGTATGGTTCTGCACCTTTTCTTAATTAGTGGCCTGGGACGGTTAAAAGGTAATTAAAGTGGGGCGGGGTTTGAAACCGCGCCTAGCGATGTATGGAACAAGGTTTCGGCCGGTTCGATGGGCGAGACTTCGGTTACTGGAAGATGCAAGTATAAGCGTTGCTTGAAGGAAATACAGTTTTGGATCAACGCTAAAATGGTACGTAGAAGGACAAACGGACGTACGCGTTCGTGGGCATAAGAAACAGTTTTAGTAAAACTGGCATAACTTTCAGATAACGACCCCAATTTTAATGGTTCAAATTGGGTTAGATAGATAATAAGATTATCTAGAACTTTCATGAAGAAATATATTTCATTTGAGCGAAGTATCAGTGTCGTTTTAAAGGAATACCGAAAGGGTGCGACAGTTTGACATACAATTAGTAAAACCGTCATAACGTTCGCATCCGAACTTCAATTGGACTGAGCCAAATTGGGTTGGAAATATAATAATATTATGTACAACTTTCGTGAAGGTTTTAAGTCAGTTGGAACGATTTAACAATTTCGTTTCAACAGAATACTGAAAGGGTGCATGCAGTTTCTGTTTGAAAAGGTGTATAGTAGATATACATACCTTTTGGCCCATCCTTATCCTATGTAGTATATATAGAATGTTTCTCTCTGATCTAAGTAACCAATTAAAGTCTAATTCAGTCCAGGAATTAGAGAGACTCTTATCAAAGTGTTGAAAGAGTGCGAAGAGAAAGAGAGAAAGAGAAAATGTGTTTTCTCAGTTTAGAGAATCAAACGCAATCATGCAAGTTCGCCGGTGCATCGTCTAGGCAGGTGCATCCGCGACCGAGGTGCTACGACTCACGGTGGATACGGGTAGATGAGCGACACTTGTGGCTCTTCGTTGTGATCAAACCGAAGGAGTGAAAGGCCGTGGAAGCGTGTGGGCATGGGACGCACGAAGACAACCGGAGGCGTTAATGGAGTCCAAACGGTGGGAGATGTGTGGTATGGGACACACGGGCTAGTCACCAACGTGACACCTGAGGTAAGAAGGATGCGAGCGATCAACCCGTCGTGCGTGATCAATTTCACGCTGGTAATCGTCTATCCAATTTGCATCGTACTCTCGAAGTCGAGGCGTGATCTCGGGATTTGGGAACCGGACCGGGCCTTCATATCCGCTGTGCGGGACCGAGGTCGGATCGATTCCCTACAGTGGTATCAGAGTGAACGCCATCGATTCGAGGGTCGAATCATAGTCGTATATTCGATATACGCACGGGTTATCAAAGTTTGTACCCGTTAGCATGAAAATAGGTGATTGAAATGGAATTTCGATTAAAATCACAAGTGAATTCACTAGAGATCAGTCATAGGATGACTGAGAGTATCTAGGAATGATCGTGAAAGAGTTTCATGATCGATCGTTTTCGAAACGATGAAAAATGGAATCAAAATCAGGGCAGAATTGGCAAAAAACGCACGGTCAGTCATGACGCACGGATTGGTCAGTCATGACGCACCGAGCGGGTGCCACGGAATCTCGGGGGTGCCATTGGACAGTCATGACGCACAGATCGGTCAGTCATGACGCACCAAAGGGGTGCCTTTGGTCACTTATGACGCACAGATCGATCAGTCATGACGCACCGAGCGGGTGCTGTTGGTCAGTCATGACGCACATGTTTGGTGAGTCATGACGCTAGGGCCCCTGGAAGTTTTTGATGTTGGTCAGTCATGACGCACGAAACTGTCAGTCATGACGCTAGGACTGTATTCTGAAGAATGATGGTTGGTCAGTCATGACGCACCATATGGTCAGTCATGACGCTAGAGCCCCTGGTTGCCAGATTTATTTTTTGACTACACACTTCAAAAATTCATATTCTTTACACCAATTTATTTCATATTTATTTAATTATTATTTAGAATAATTTAGTCTCCCTAGATTGTGCATATGCATTAGAAAAATCTTGTGATAGTGATGTAATACGATTATGTCACGAATTCAAACATGAAAGTCATGATCCCTCATAATATTTAAGTCATGGAAATGCCTTCCATGTCAACAACCATCGAAATTGGTATCACAATGTGTGTGTTGTTAGGCCTTCGTCATGCACACATGTTGTCGGTATCGATGGGTGGCAAGCGTTAATTGGGGACTCACGTGTTGTCAGGCCTTCGTCATGCACGTGAGTAGTTCACTTGAACGATACATTTGATATGGTTGTGACTTAACCGTCCAAGCCAATCCGATTGGAGTTCGGGGCATAGTTAGAATGCACACACGGAATTGGGATTGTATATGATACGATTCATCACCGAAATTCTATAAAAGTTCAAGAGTCGTATTGGATACGATTGGAATTTATCCTACCTAAATAAGCGAGATCCCACCCGATAGGCCTTCGTCACTTGTGGGAGGATTGCGAAATATGGATCTTGGGTGTTATGGACTTGGAATCCCGTATCGGTATGAGGTTACCGATTCGATAAAATAACACATTTATTTATTCATCATGTAAGCATATAGATTAAGTACGCACGGTTAGGAGCTTAATCTTCATCATCCATTTAGAATTATGTTTTCTAGCAACACCAAATATATCGATGAGATCGATATCATAGAATTACCGTAATAAACCTTGATAGTCAAAGAATAGTTCTTAGACTCAAAGGGACGTGTTGGACACGAAGATGGTAAATTCGGGGCTCGAGGCTTTGGCTTTAGAGAAAGCCGGGTTCGATAAACTTAAGAAGGAATCGAACGATATTACGTGCCTTGTGATGGCATGTATAGACGCAAATTTTCAAAATTGTTTTGAGAATTGGGGTGCATACGATAGTAAAACACGAAGCTCAAGAAATAGTTTCCAGAGCTAGAGCGCGTTGAATGGTTCAATGCGGCTCAAAGAGTAGGTTAATTTTGAGACGCCTTACGGGTCTTTGATTAACACTCACGTGTTGATGGTACGAGATTTGATCTTCGTGACCGAATATCATATGCATTCGATAGATAAGTCGATCCCGGAATTGCATGAGATGTGATGTAAATTTGAATAGGAGATGCTTGTAGCATCCGGGGAATCCAGAGCTTTGAGATGCGTGGATGTCCTAGTAATTCAAGGGCCGGATCGAAAGAAATAAATGTCTAAGGGTAGTTTGGGAAAATGTTTTCGGAACAGAAAGTTCGGACAAGTAGTTGTCCAAACTAATAACTCAAAGAACGGTGAAATCCGAGGAGGATTAAATCTAGAAGTTGATTGCTTCTTTTGGCATTTTCCGTCATTGCCATATGAACGAGAAAGGCATATCTAGATGCCATATGAACGACAAAGGGCGTCATTCTCCAAAGGTTGGAGAAAGATCCAACGAATTATTGGAAATTACATTCAGATGTAAATGATCCGATAAGTTCTGAGGCAAGAGGAGGCTATCGTTGTTTTGTTACGTTTACGAACGATTAAAATACATACGGTAATATCTATTTAATGCGTGCCGAAGCGGAGACTTTTGAAAGGTTCAAAGAGTTTCAAAAACGAAATACAAAATCGACTAAGCAAGAAAATCAAAGCCCTTTGATAGGATCGAAGAGGCAAGTATTTGAGCTACGCACTTCGATAGGATCGAGGAGGCAATATTTGAGTTTTTCGTATTGATGATCATTTAATATTGTGGAATCGTTTCACGATTATCTTCTTTTCGAATACATCTCAATGTTCCGAAATGAAGATAATCGTTTTGGGATTCCCCAAAAACGTATTCGAAAAGAGGAAATGAACGCATGTCAGACATGGTTCGATAAATGATAAGTCAAACGGATTCCCCAAAAATGTTTTTGGGGATATTCCCTTGAGACATCGGCACTAATGAATGGTTGCATATAAAATATGAACCATAAGCCTTCTAATCGGTACAAAAGACACCATATGAGATATGGATCGTAACGGTTCCGAAATTGTCATTTGTGTAGATTTCAGGATGAGATTATATTTCGAAATTTATTTCGAATAAACTTGATCCCAAATCTGAGAATTGTTCGTTTATCATATATCCTTTAGGAAACTAAAGGATATTAGTTCTAATGTCCCGACGAAAATGAGATTTTCGTGGCTCGAAGAGATGCCTTCTTGGAGGAGGACTGGATGCGCCCAAGTTTGGAACTTGATGTCATTTATCTCTATGCGGGCTAGTGGGAGTAGAATTAATCTCGAAAGAGTTCGAGATTTGAAAATGAACATTGAACCGATGAAAGTTGACACGACTTCATCAAGAGTTGATGAATACGAGTCGAACACACAAAATAATTTTTCGTAGATCAAGTAGGCTATATCATAAGCCGATAAATATGGATTTGTCGTGGCTAATGATGATAGATCGAAATCATATGATGATTCGATATCCTACAAGGAGGCTATGAGAATAATAATTCCACATGGCATGGTGCCATGAAATCGGAAATTGGATCCATGTAAATTATCAAGTTTGGAACTTGATTTCATCACTTTCCGGGTTAGACCCGTGAAATGTGAATGGGTTTTCAAGGTAAAGAACCTACATGGATAGGAATTTGTATATATGCAAAGCGAGGCTCGTAGCGAAAAGTTTCAAGTATTTAATAGTCGGACTATGAAGAAACGTTTTCGCATGTTGCCATGCTTTCACATTCTCGAAATTTTGCTTGCCATGGTCGTGTATTATGACTATGTGATGTGGCAAAATGGATATCAAAACCGAATTTCTTCACAGAAATTTTATGAAAGGATGTGTACTTGACACAATCTTAAGGTTTTGTCGATTCATAAGAATCGGGGATAGGATATGCATGCTTTAAAGATTCATATGATGGATTAGAGAAAGCTTTTCGGAATTGGAATGTTCGTTTTGACGAAGTTATAAACTGTTATAACATTGTCGGAACGAATGAAAACTTTGTGTACACATGAAGGTTTCGTGATCTCGGGTTATGGGAACTGGACCGGGCCTACATATCCGCTGCGCGGGCCCGAGGTCGGGAGAATTCCCAACATTGCTCTGCCAGAAGGACCAAGAAGAGGCGCTATTCGAGACAAGGCCGGAAAGTATCACATACGATGGCAAGTGGAAGAAGATGAACCGCAATGCGCTAAGCTATATTCAATTATCGTTGGCCAAGAACGTGACGTTCAATGTAGCGAAGGAGACGACGGCTTTCGGAGTCGTGAAGGCATTGTCCAACATGTACGAGAAACCATCTTCGCTAAACAAGCTGCACCTGCTGCGTCGTCTTTTCAATCTGCGAATGACGGAGGGCGGATCTGTTGCGGTGCATCTGAATGCTTTTCAGGTTATTTCAAACCAACTGGACTCTTTCAAATTTAACCTTGGTGATGAGATGAAGGCACTCATGCCACTGTCATCTCTTTCGAAGAGTTGGACGATGACGGTAGACGTTATCGGCGTTAAGGAGGATCTAACTTTTGAGGAAGTGCGAAACCGCATCCTGAATGACGACATTCGGAGAAAGGAGCGGAGCGAAGCCTCGAGTTCCTTGGGTTCGGCGTTGAATTTGGAAAGTCGGGGCCGTGAAAGTCAGAGGAGCAACAACCGCGGGCAAACCAAGTCGAGAGGATGCATCAAGTCAAGACCACGTGGCGAGTTGGAGTGCTGGAATTGTGGCAAGAAAGGTCACATGAAGCGGGACTGCAAAGTCCTGAGAAAGGAGAAGGTGGAATCGAGTTCTGCAAATACTGTCACAGAGCAGGACTCAAATGACGCTCTCATCTTATGTGTCGATATTCCTGTTGAATCTTGGGTTTTGGACTCAGGCGCATCCTTCCACTCAACCTCGCAGAAAGATAAGTTCTTAAATTTCAACACAGCAAATTTAGGAAAGGTTCACCTAGCAGATGGAAAGCCTTTGAGCGTATCGGGCATATGTGATGTCCAAACAAATTTACGAAGACGGGAACCCTCTATCTTACCGATAATAGAGGAGGTTGTTTGGCGTTTTCGGGAGCAGCGACTGATCCGATGTTTTGGCACAATCGGCTCAGTCATATAAGTCACGAAGGGATGCAAGTGTTGATTTCCAAGAGTCTGTTACCAAAGGTAAAATCGGTACAAACCGGTTTCTGTAAGAACTGCGTGCTCGGCAAGCAAAGACGGGTTAATTTTTCGAAGGTCGGACGAGAACTCAAGATGGAAAAGTTAGACCTGGTGCATACCGACGTGTGGGGACCAGTTCTGGTCCAGTCTATCGGCGGGTCACGATACTACGTCACCTTTATCGACGATTCAACTAGGAAGGTATGGATCTATTTTATTAAACACAAATATGATGTGTTTAATGTGTTCAAAAGGTGGAAGGAAGATGTCGAGACCGAGATCGGCTTGAAGATGAAATTCTTAAAGTCGGATAATGGAGGGGAGTACGACAGTGCAGAGTTCAGAGGGTTTTGCGCGGAACAAGGGATCAAGCATATTCTGATGGTTCTAAATCGACCTCAGCAGAACGGATGAATCGAACTCTAAATGAACGGGCGAGGGAGATGCGATTGCACGCAGGATTGTCGAAGATGTTCTAGGCAGATGCGGTTAGCACTGCCGCATATCTTATCAACCGTACTCCAAGGAAATCCCTAAACCTCGAGCTACTTGAAGAGAAATGGAGAGGCGTGAACATGAGGGAGATCGACAAGCTCAAGAGGGAGTTGTCGAGAGGATTTGAAATGAAGGATTTAGGAGAGGCGAGCCAAATCCTAGGGATGCGAATTACTCCAAATCGAAGCAAGGGTACTCTCACAGTGAATGTGCTGGAGCGATTCCGAGTAAATGACGCCAAACCGAGAAGTACCCCACTCGGTGCACATTTCAAACTCTCCAAGGCGCAGTCACCGAAAATCACGGAGGAGAAGAAGAGCACTACTACAAAAAAAAGACTGTCACAATAATTTTTTTTATCTGGGACAAACATTTATCAGTCGCTAATAATGTCATACGGTGACAAAATTTACTTGGTCTATTTTTATTAGATTGATTGTCTTCCAAATCAGAGTAACAATTTCAGGATAAAATTATACTAAATTGACAAAATTGCTTCTTTTTTCCAAATTGGAGCCAATTTTGGAATCAATATGACTGAATTAGGATTTATTGACGATAATTTCACAAATTGAGGCTTGATTATTGATTAGAATGGCTATTTTTTCTGAAATATGTTTTATAAACCTAATCCACCTCGAGCGAAGCAAGACCTCTCATTGGCTATGGCGATATCGTTACCATTCCAGCGACGGCTCCAATCAACGATGCCCCAAGCACACAAACCGATACGTATGTAGTTGGTCTGATCGAATGGAAGCTTCGCTTCGTTCGAACAGAAGCAGTTCTGTCACATGTGTGTGTGCATAATAGTTATGCACCCCTTGGACCACCGAGATTCACATTGAAGGTGGCAAATATTATCCTTAAAACTTTTAGAAAGGATTAAAGATATATTTCTCATCTATGTTGGTGTGGAGGATGAGTTGGTAATAAAGAGTTATTCCGACATCAGTTTCCAAACTTGTACATCGACTTTTGATCACGAAGTGGATACGTGTTTTGCTTAATTGAAGACACGCTTATGTATTGCGGACGAGTATATTGCGGCTTATGAGTTGCAAAGGAAGCGGTATGGATCATTGTGTACATGACCAAACACGGTGTAGTCTCGGGTTATCGGATCCCATGGTTGTGTATTGCGATCGTCGCAATAGCACAACTCAAGGAGCCGAGGTCATACCACCGCTTCTAGCCAATACTAAGAAATTTAATTTGATCCGTGAAATTTTATAAAGGCAAGATGTGATCGTAGGTATATGGAAGAGTTCCAAACCTAACGAAGATTGACACCAGCGAAAACGTAGAGGACCCGTTTCCAAAACCGCTCTCTCTAGTCAAGTGTGACTACCATGCGATGACTATAGGTATGGAGATAGCTAGAGGAGAAAGAGAGTAGAGTGTAGTTATCTAATACGATAGTCCTCGCAGGTTATAGTTGTAGGCGCGGCATCAACCAAATACTTAATTTATATGAATTCATCTTACTTTCAAAATTTTTTTTACTTAAATTTGGCTTGTGTGAGCGTCTACATAATACGTGATTATGTTAAGTAAAACTTTCACACTATAAGTTACCATTTCTAAATCATCCCAAGTCACGATTAATATGCTTAAGAGAGAAGCATATCTATTATACAACAATACACAAAACGTGTACGCTAGCATATTAGCCGAGGAGATGATTATGATTTAATAATCATAGGATAAAAAAGCTTGTCGAATCGGGAATATAGATATGTATTAGATTGTACGTATCGGATTTGACCAAAAGTGCGAGCCATAACATAACATGGTTTAGTCATTGAAATTGGACTCGCAACAAGTAGAGTTTTGGTTTTTCATACTTGAGGTGACCATTGATCGTTTTATGTGCGTAACACAATGCTTTGATGTGGTATTCCACTATATATATATATATATATATATATATATATATATATATAGAGAGAGAGAGAGAGAGAGAGAGAGAGAGAGAGAGAGAGAGAGAGAGAGAGAGAGAGGATGGCTAAGATATTTAATTAAGTATCATGAGTTTGATACTTAAAACTTTTTGACCATTAGATTTGCTTTTAATGATTAGCATAAACTGATATAGCAATCATTAATTATGAGTATATATATCATTAAAAAACATAAATTTCAAAACAAATCCATTGGTAAAAAAAAATCCTAAGTACCGAATCCATGATACTTAATTGAGTATCTTAGCTATCCTCATATATATATATATATATATATATATATATATATATATATATATATATATATATATGGGCTAGGTTCAATGGCCAACATCTTTGTTTGGCCAACTCGGCCAACAACGTTTATTTCTCATAATATATACATGAAAATAAAAATCCAACCGCATAGACACTACAACACATCTGATTTTTAGGGTCGGGCCGCCCTTAAAATTTGCTCATTATTGGGTCGGCCAGCCCCAATAATGCTTTTGGGTCGGTCAATACAGGGTCAGTCCGACCCTGATTATTTGAATTTTTGGATCCGCCCGCCCCAACTGCTCAAAACCGCCCCTATAATGCTATTGGGTCGCCCTTTTAATGGGTCGGCCCGCCCCTACATCTAGCGTCCACCCGCCCCAACAAGTCTGCCCGCCCCAATAAACTATTGCAGCTGCCCGACCCAAAAACCCACCGACCCAAAAATACATAGGGTCTGCCCGACCCAACAATACCCCGCCCCAAAAGAGAATAGGGTCTGCCCGACCCACTAAAAACCCGCCCCAAAAACCCTGATACTGCGTCCCCCTCACCTCTTCCCCCTCTTTTATAACTCCCCCATTCATACCTAATTTTCTCTTTTCCCTCTACGTTTTTTCAGCAGCCAACACATTTCCCTCTCTCTCTAAACTCTAAACCCTAAACCTGATTATCTTCCTTTCCCTCTACGTAGGATTTGTGTGTGAATTTTCTGGGATTTGTGTTTGTTGTTGAATTTGCGCGTAGGACTTATGTTTGTGAGTTTGTGTATTTGGTTGTTTGTTCAATTTGCGCGTAGGATTTATGTTTGTGTATTTGGTTGTATGTTCACTTTGCGCGTATGATTTATGTTTGTAAGTTTGCGTATTTGGTTGTATGTTGAGTTTGTATATAATAATATTAATTATTAATTATTTACATAATTAATAATTAATATAATTATATAATTATTTATATAATAGTATTAATTATGAATTATTTATATAATTAATAATTCATATAATAATTAATTATTTATATAATATATAATTAATATAATTATAAAATTAATATTATATATAATTATTTATATAATTTATAATTAATATAATAGATAATTAATAATCAATAGAATTTTAAAATTAATATTATATATAATTATTTATATAATTCATAATTAATATTATATATAATTAATTATTTATATAATTGATAATCAATATGAGCTGCAGCATTTAATGCGTCCTATAGGGTCGGCCCGCCCCATTAAGACTTCCTATAGGGTCGGCCCGCCCCATTATGTTGTACTGATTTGACCCTGCTGACGGACGTGTACTATCTGCATTGTAGGGTCGGCCCGCCCCATTTAGTACCGCCCCAAAACCCTTATAGGGTCGGCCCGCCCCAGACTGGAACGCAGTCTTTAGGGACGCCCTTTTTGGGTCGCCTAGCTGTCCCAAAAACCTTTAGGGACGGTTTTCAGCCCTTATTGGGTCATCTTTGGCTGCCCCAATAGTTCATATGTGTTGTAGTGAGATGTGATCAGGGCCGGCCCCGGGGTAAGCCCGGCAAGCCCCCGGACTAGGGCAACAGTCCGAGCTAGGGCAACAATTTAGAGATTTGTTTTTTTTATGCACACACTCTAAAAATAACCATGGAAATCTTAACTCTCCTTTTTCTCTCGTGCTATAAAACTAAAGATGGAGAAGAAGAAGAAAGTAGATAAATAGGCAAGATAGTATGTTGAATATTAGTTTCTACATTTTGTGTTTTGGACAAAAGAAAGTTAAAACTATTCATACTATTTTGTGACTACACTTACAACATATCCACATCAGATCGGAAGAAGGATAGGCCCAATAGTAGTTTATTATTTTGTTGGAATTCTAATTCACTTTCATATTTTACCGTTTATTGCTCCAGATGATGTGGCATGATAGAATTGAATATATATTTTAATTTAGTTACATATGTACAAAGTTGTAGAATACAACAACATCATACAATTAGGTGCATTCAATAAAACTCTTCTCTATTCCCAAAATTATGTACAACTAGCTTTTTCCCCGCGCAATTGCGCGGGAGCTCTCGAGTTTGTCATGATTATTCGCACATCCGTGATTTGGTATATTTTTAACCCCCTAATTTTTTTTGGATATTGTAAAAAATCCTCTATCTTTTTCCCCGCGCAATTTTTTTTACCAAACTTTTATTTTAAAATACTCTCTATGGATGATATTAATTTTTTTTTCCAAAATACCCTCCAAATCTCATATGTAATAATTAAAAGTTATTTTTGTTATTTTTTATTAATTTTAAGAAAATTCATAAACACTTCTTAACATGTAGTGATTTAAAAAAATTTAAATTATTACATATTTTGTTTATATAATTTTAATATTCCATTCTTTATTCATAAAAAACTAACATTAAATAATAATAAATAAACATCTTGCAAATATATTCATAGAAAATATCTATTTGAACATCTACTTTTTATTTTAGTTTTCCTTTTATGTATTTTTTAATAGTTTTATGATATTTTATTTTTAAATATTTGCAAGATGTTCTTTTAATAATATTGTTCAACTTATTATAATTTTATGTTAGTTTTTCAAGAAAAATAATACATAAGTCGAATATTTGTAATGAATGAAATATTAAAATTATATAACATATAACATATAGTAATTTTTTTTAATTATTATATATTACAAAAAGTTTAAAATTTTTTAAAATTAAAAAAGCATTTTTTTAAAATGAATACATATGTAAATTAATTGTTTTTTACAATATCTAAAAATTTAAGGAGTCTTTTGAAAATTTTCCAAGTAAAGTGGTGATAGGGAGGCATAATAAGGTGGTGATGTGGAGGCATGAGATGAGAGGAATTATTAATAATGTAAAAAAGGACCGAAATTTAAATTAAAAATGACCAAAATGTTAATAAAAAGTACCAAAGTGTGAACAAAAACTGAAAAGGACCAAGATATAAATAAAAAGAACTATAATGTAAATTCAAAAATATAAAAAAGGACCGACATGTAAATAAAAGAGGATCAAGATGTAAATGAAGGACCAAAATGTAAGTTTCTAAACTTAAAAGGACAAAGATGTAAATAGAAAGGATCAAAATGTAGTTTTTTCAACTAAAAAGGACCAAAATGTAAATAAAAATGACCAAAATGTAAATAAATTTTTTTCAAAGAGGCCCCTGGACCAAAGTGTAATTTTTCAAACTTGAAAGGACCAAATGTAAATAAAAAGGACCAAAATGTAAATAAAAAAGGACCAAAATGTAATTTTTTCAAATAAAAAGGACCAAAATGTAAATAAAAAGGGTCAAAATGTAAAAAAAAATATTTTACAAAGAGGTCCCGACGTGGAGGGCTAAGAAGAGGGGAATTTCCCTAACTTTATAACTATTAATAATAAAAGAGGGGCAACTTTCACGTGTAACCCTACGAATTCTCTAAATGTCTTGTATGTAACCAGAAATCAAAATATTATGAATATCCAAAAATATAAATATCCTGTAGGTCAATAAAATTTTTGTAATTTCTTTTTTTTTCTAATTTACATTACAAAATTCATAAAATATTATTGGTTTATTATCTTTTATTTATGTATGTCTCGAGATTAAAAAAAAAAAAGCAGTTTACATTTTTTTGGAAATTAGGAAAAAATGCTATTAGTAATATTTCTCATTTTTATTATAACGTTCGTGATATTTCATATTTTTAAGGGTATATATAAAAGTTTTGTGTTTTTTCAAAGGCAAAAGAATCATGCTACAAATAACTAAAAGAACATACTACAAATAAATATCTATGAGTATAGAAAAGAAAATACAACAGATAATTGATTAAGTGAAAAAAAAGGAAAAATATCAAGCAATATCGTGGAAGTGGAACTAGTGGGCTTTGAGAAGAGGAAAAAAAAGGTCATGACAATAATCGTAGAGGCACATCTTGAAGCAAATTTTTTTTTATTTATTTCTTATTTGAACATGTTATTTTACCATGAGATTTAAAAAATGCAAATATCTTGAATTTTTCTAAATTGTTGAGGCAATATCTTGAAGTAAAATTTAAGTCCACTAATATTTTGGGCTGGGGAAACCAAATTGTCGGGGCCGCCCCTGGATGTGATATACATCACTTGAGAATGTTATAGATTTAATTTCATGAAAAATAAATATTTTTATCATCTCCATCATGATACGTAAAGATATTGACGGATGAAAATATAAATCAATTTTAAAATTCAAATTTTTTTTATTGGATTTAATTTAAATTATATAGATAGACTTTAGATTAATTTTTACAATGTTTCGACTTTTCTTTCATCGAAATCCAAAAAAATACCGAAATAGACGGTTGTGAAAATAGCTTATCGATTTTGTTAGATAGAAAAATGCAAACGAAACAAAATTTGTTCTACAACATATCTAAATGATATAGATTACATCTATATGTTTAAAATTTAATTTTCATTTATATAATTTGAGAAATAAACGTTGTTGGCCGAGTTGGACAAACAAGAGTGTTGGCCATTGAACCTAGCCCTATATATATATATATATATATATATATATAGGGATATGATCAATGGCCAACACTCTTGTTTGGCCAACGTCGGCCAACAACGATAATTTTGCTAAATCTAAATATCAAAATCAAATTCCAACCGTATAGATATGATTTATATCATTTGAGAATGTTGTAGATTAAATTTCATGAAAAATAAAAAATTCTATCATACTGATCATAATACTTAAAAGAAATTAACAGTCGAAAATATTTACAACATTATTCATCATTAAATAAATTTTGAAATTCGATTTTTTTGTTTTGGATTTAATTTAAATTATATAGATAGGCTTAGGATGAATTTTCACTACGTTTTGAGTTTTGCATCATATAAATCTAAAAAAGTACCGAAATGGACGGTTGTGAAAATATGTTATCGATTTTGTTAGATAGAAAAATAAAAATTGTACAAAATTTATTCTACGTCATATCTAGATGATATAGATCAAATCTATACGGTTCAAATTTGATTTTGATATTTAGATTTAGCAAAATTATCGTTGTTGGCTGACGTTGGCCAAACAAGAGTGTTGACCATTGATCCTATCCCATATATATATATATGTTTGCTAAGGAGAATCCAAAAAAAAAAAATCCAAAAAGAATCCAGGCGTGCAAAATATACTAATGAAACTAGCAAAATATACTATTCAAATTAGGAAAATATAATGATAAATCCAATATGTTAACATACTTAAAATTGAGAATAAAACAATACATTTTCAATAGTATATTTTGATAAATACATGAATATATTTTGCTAATTTCAATAGTATATTTTGGTCTTTGAATTTTTTTTTGGATTCTTGTTAGCATATATATATATATATATATATATATATATATATATATATATATATATATATATATATATATATATATATATTGGGGAGGATCCATTGACATCCAATTTGGACTCCCATATTAGACTCCCTAATTCGAACCGTTGATCTGTTAAACGAAGGGCTGAGATCAATCACAAAATACACGCTCAATTTACTTTGTTCCGTGAACCAAACATGCCTTCTCCTAATCAACTTTCTACCCGTTTCTCTCTCTGTCTCTCTGTCTCTCTCTCTCTCTCTCTCTCTCTCTCGGCATGGCGAAATGGGAAGGGCTGGAACCTAGCGCGGCGACCTGGCGACGAATGGTGACGCCCCTTCTTTCTCGATGGTGACGGATGTCTAGCGACGGCCGCACCTAAGGCCCCCTCTTGCGTCCTCCTCCCTGATCGAGCCCGAGCCCATCTGCCGCCGCAGTTCTCTTCCATGTTGTGCTATCTCGAGTTCCTCCCCTATGACACTACACATTCAATTTCTGCCCATGTTCTTGTTGTCATAGTTGCAAATAGCTCGGGGTGAGTAATCTCGACCTTATCTCTTTTTATTAGATTGATTGTCTTCCAAATTAGATTCCAAATTAGAGTAACCATTTCGGGATAAAATTATACTAAATTGACAAAATTGCTTCTTTTTTTTGCAAATTGGAGCCAATTTTGGAATCAATGATTCAATATGACTGGATTAGGGTTTATTGACGATAATTTCACAAATTGAGGCTTGATTATTGATTAATATGGCTATTTTTTCTGAAATATGTTTTATAAACCTAATCCACCTCGAGCGAAGCAGAACCTGCAGGACCTCTCATTGGCTATGGCGACATCGTTACCATTCCAGCGACGGCTCCAATCAACTATGTCCCAAGTGTTAAATTTAATGTTTTTGTAATATTATTTATTTTGGTTTATTAGCTTAATGTGTAATAGTTAATATGTGCCCCCATGTGTATGTGTATGGGAGATGTGTAACAAAAAGACTTTTGGGATGTTTGGGTTTTGTGTCTCTGCCAGAGAGCAATTCTCAAGACAACCACAATATCATCTATTTTCGTGTAGAAGTAGAAAGAGGGAAACTATCCCCACTTTATAACTCTTGTTTGTGAGTGTCTCAGGTAGAGGTAAATAATACCCACCTATCTCTAAGAAAAATACCCACCTATCTCTATGAAAAATACCCTGCGTATTCCTCTGAAAAATCTCTCTCACTAATTCACCGAAAATACAAGATCTAAACTCACTAACTCCAACAAATTGGTATCTAGAGCTAAGGTTGCAAGGAAAATCGAGTTTGTAGAAGAAGAAGAAAGAGGAGATCACCATGGCCAACCAAGGAGGTGTGCTTGGGCTTCCATTATCTTCACAACTCATTTTCGATGGTGAGAACTATGATTATTGGAGTATTAAGTTGAGAACTTTGTTGATCTCAAAGGATCTATGGGAAATAGTAGAAGAGGGGTTTGAAGAAATGAGTGCACACAAGGTGCTCGATGAAATGACCAAGAAGGGAAAAGAGAAAGAAGATGAGTCGAGTAAATTAGAATACAAGGAGAATAAAAAGAAGGATGCGAAGGCGCTATTCTTGATCCAAAATGCAATTTCGGATAAACTATTTCCGAGAATTATTGGGGCGAAAACCTCAAAAGAAGCTTGGGAAATTTTGCAAAAAGAATTTCAAGGAAACGAAAAGGTTAGAACCGGGAAACTCTTGACTCTAAAAAGAGATTTCCAAAATTTGATTATGAAAGAGAATGAACTTCTTAAGGATTATTTCTCTAAAATCATGGAATTGGTAAATCAAATAAGAAGCTTGGGTGAGGATTTAACCGACAAATCGGTTTGCGAAAAAATCCTAATTAGCCTTTCTCCCAAATATGACAACATGACCTCTATTATTGAAGAAACCAAAGACCTCTCCACTATAAGTGTTCATGACCTAATGGGTTCTCTAGAAAGGCATGAGCAAAGATTAAATAGGGATGCCGAAAAATCTCTCGAGAGTGCATTCCAATCAAAACTCACCGTTTCTAAACCACCAAACCAAAATACCATAAAGGGGGAGTCTTCCCGTGGGGGTTATTACGGTAGAGGAAGAGGGCATTATTCCAATAGTGGCAGGGGATTATTAGGAAGAGGAGGAGGTAGAAATAATTGCCAAAACAACCAAGCAAAATGTAATATTTGCAAAAGGGCTTCTCATCTTGAAAAAGATTGTTGGTTCAAGGATAAACCTCAATGTCATAATTGTAAGAAATTTGGGCATCTCCAAAAAGATTGTCGAGTTCGAAATAACGAACAAGCCAACTACACCGAAAATAAAGAAGATTACGACAACACATTTTATGCGTGTCAAACGGCCTTGGAGACAAAGAGCGATGTATGGTACGTTGATAGTGGTTGTAGTAACCACATGACCGGAATTGAATCGGTCTTCACCGAAATTGATGCGACCGACACTACTCAAATTACGATGGGTAATGGTGCGGTTGTCCAATCAAGAGGAAAAGGTACAATCGCCGTTGAAATGAAAAATGGAAGAAAAATCATACGTGATGTGATGTTTGTGCCGGAGTTGACACAAAATTTATTGAGTGTGGGACAATTAATCGAGCATGGACACTCGGTACATTTTGAAGGAGAGAGTTGTAAAATCTACGATACATCGAAAAATGGAAGTCAAATTATGACAACCATAAAAATGGAGAAAAATAGAAATTTTCCACTCGTTCTTAAAAATGCAAAATCGATGGCATTAAAAGCGGGTGTTGAAGATGTGTCGAGATTGTGGCATAAACGACTTGGCCACGTAAATTTCGAAAGCTTGAAATTATTGAGTAGAAAAAATATGGTGTACGGTTTGCCGAATATAGAAGACAAGGGCGATGTGTGTGAAGCTTGCGTGCTCGGTAAAATACACCGAGAACCATTCCCAAAAGAACGGGCTTGGAGAGCAACAAATCCTTTGGAGCTTGTACACACCGATGTGTGCGGTCCAATGAAGCAACCTTCACAAAGAGGTAATAGATATTTCATCACCTTCATCGATGATTATTCGAGGATGTGTTGGATTTATTTCATGAAACAAAAATCCGATGCATTCTCAATCTTTAAAAAATTCCAAAAATTGGTTGAGCGGCAAAGTGGCCGATTGATTAAAAAATTGAGAAGTGATCGAGGTGGTGAATATAACTCCAACGAGTTTAATAAATTTTGTGAAGACCTTGGAGTTGAAAGGCAATTAACCGTAGGGTATTCACCGGAACAAAATGGTGTTGCCGAGAGAAAAAATAGAACCATAGTTGAAATGGGAAAATCAATGTTGGTTGAAAAAGATGTCCCGAAAAGTTTTTGGGCCGAAGCGGCGTACACGGCGGTTTATTTATTAAACCGGTGTCCGACCAAAGCGGTTAAAGACAAAACACCGTTTGAGGTATGGTCCGGTGGTAGAAAACCATCGGTAAATCACTTGCGAATTTTCGGTTCGATTTGCTACGCACATGTCCCGAAAGAAATGCGACATAAACTTGAAGAGAAAGGTGAAAAATGTGTTTTTATGGGTTATAGTTCTCAATCGAAGGGCTATAGACTTTGGAGCTTCAAAAGAGAAAAAATTATTACAAGTCGCGATGTGATATTTAATGAGAAAGATAAATGGGATTGGAAAGAAAAAATGCATAGAAAGTGTACCGATAGTGATACATGAAAAGGAAACCGAACCGCAAGTAGATAAAGATGAAATTCAAAATGAATTTGAAGAAGAAGAAGAAACGACAAATTCTCCATCCATGAATATGGAGCCGAGTTCCTCAAGACCGAGCTCAACACCGGTAAAAATGAGAAGGTTAAGTGATATTTATTTGCGATGTAATTTTTGTGTTGTTGAACCGGAGAATTTTGAGCAAGCGGTGAAAGAGGAAGTGTGGAGAAAAGCGATGAATGAAGAAATAAGAATGATTGAGAAAAATCAAACTTGGGAGTTAGTTGAAAAACCGAAGGAGAAAAATTTAATCGGTTTAAAATGGATTTATAAAACGAAAACAAATCCGGATGGGTCGGTTCTAAAATACAAGGCGAGATTAGTTGCAAAAGGATACTCGCAAAAACCCGGTACCGACTATCAAGAAACGTTTGCTCCCGTGGCAAGGCATGAAACTATTCGAACGTTGATTGCTTTGGCCGCTCACAAAGGTTGGAAACTATACCAACTCGATGTAAAATCCGCTTTCTTGAATGGCGAATTAAAAGAAGAAGTGTACGTTGAGCAACCGCAAGGGTTTGTGGTTGAAGAAAGTGAAGAGAAAGTGTACAAATTGAAGAAGGCGTTGTATGGATTGAAACAAGCGCCTCGTGCATGGTATAGCCAAATCGATGGCTATTTTGCCGAAAAGGGATTTCAAAGAAGTCCGAGCGAGCCAACCCTCTACATCAAGCAAGATAAAATCGGTATGCTAATTATTTCACTCTATGTTGATGATTTAATAGTTACCGGTAATAATGAAAAAATGATAAAAGAATTTAAAAATGAGATGTTTAAAAAATATGAGATGAATGATTTGGGATTATTAAATTATTTTTTGGGCATAGAAGTTGAACAAACAAATGATGGAATTTTTATTTCTCAAGAGAAATATGCCCAAAATCTTCTCTCAAAATTCAAGATGGAAAATTGTAATCCGGTAACGACACCGATTTTGGTAAACGAAAAATTAGTAAAAGAAGATGGTAGTGGTGACGCCGATGATTCAATTTATAGGAGCTTAATTGGAAGTTTGTTGTATCTTGCTATTACAAGACCCGATATCATGTATGTTACGGGTTTGTTATCTCGGTATATGAGCAAGCCGAGTAAAACTCATTTGGGTGTGGCGAAAAGAGTGTTGAGGTACATACAAGGCACCAAAAATTATGGGCTTATGTATGAGAAAAACGAAAAGGAGAAAATTGAATTATTTGGATTTTGCGATAGTGATTGGGCCGGGAGTGCCGATGATATGAGAAGTACCTCGGGTTACGCATTTACCCTCGGTTCGGGTATATTCTCATGGGCCTCAAGGAAACAAGAAAGAGTTGCGCTTTCCACCGCGGAAGCCGAATATGTGTCGGCAAACGAAGCCGTGAAACAAATAGAATGGTTGAGAAAAATATTAGTAGATATGGGGGAGAAACAAGAAAATGCCACGATTCTATTTTGCGATAATAAATCCGCGATAGCGATGTCGAAGAATTCCGTCTTCCATAGCCGAACGAAGCATATCAAGCTCAAGCACCACTTTATTCGAGAAGTGGTTGGAAATGATGAAGTTCTTATCGAGCACGTGAAAACCGAAAACCAATTGGCGGATGTTTTCACCAAAGCACTTCCAAGTGAGAAGTTCATTCGCTTTCGAGAATTGATGGGCATGACGAGCAAAAACATTAAGGGGGAGTGTTAAATTTAATGTTTTTGTAATATTATTTATTTTGGTTTATTAGCTTAATGTGTAATAGTTAATATGTGCCCCCATGTGTATGTGTATGGGAGATGTGTAACAAAAAGACTTTTGGGATGTTTGGGTTTTGTGTCTCTGCCAGAGAGCAATTCTCAAGACAACCACAATATCATCTATTTTCGTGTAGAAGTAGAAAGAGGGAAACTATCCCCACTTTATAACTCTTGTTTGTGAGTGTCTCAGGTAGAGGTAAATAATACCCACCTATCTCTAAGAAAAATACCCACCTATCTCTATGAAAAATACCCTGCGTATTCCTCTGAAAAATCTCTCTCACTAATTCACCGAAAATACAAGATCTAAACTCACTAACTCCAACACCAAGCACACAAACCGATTGTACTAGGATTAGACAAGCACGAGGTGTCATGTTGAATTAGACAAGATCGAGGTTTCAGTTTGAATTAGAATACTCGAAGTTGGATTAGAATGTGATGTATAATTGTATATGTAATTTGATTCGGATTGGGTTATGATTTTGATATGTGTATATCTATTAGTATTTGAAGATTAGATTTATGTTAAAGCTTTTCTTTCTAATTGTTTTAGTCGAGGTTACGTTAGAGTTTGGAGGCAGAAATTGAAATTTTTATGTAAATA